>VZRF01014225.1:1286275-1329383 GCA_013396875.1 Vireo altiloquus | reverse complement strand
TTTGCCTGCACAACAGTTTTCTTTAAATGCCTAGGGAAAAAAAGTCAAATTTCAGTGGGTTCTGGACCAAGTCCTAGCATACCAGTCACTTGCTCATACTACACTATGTTTATTTTTCTGTTTCAGGAGCTGATCTGTGACACATAAATAAACTATACTGATTTTGAAAAGAGCTGGCCTCCTTCAGCTTGTCACAAATCCTGTTTGGAACAATGTATAACCTCCAAGAGGAAACTTAAAGAACAGAAAAAGGCAAGCACCCCCATACAGCCTGAGAGAGTAAGCTATGATCATGTGCAGCACCAGAACAAAGAACACCACACAGACATGCTTGAGGGCCTGAAAGGCACCAGCCAAATCTGCACATGCCTCAGAAAAATACGGGTTTGTATTGTTTCCTACAAGCTACTATGTCCTGCCAGCGTGCTGCAAAGCACAGCACAGGCACTGGGATGCATCAGCTGAGTTGGATGTGAGCTCTGTGGATGCGAGATGCCCTGCCCTGCATCAGTGTGCCAGCACATCCTCCCGTACCTCTGCTGTCAGGACTCTCCCACCACCCTGGGCACCAGAGCACCTGAGGTGCTCATTTCAACGACAAGCTGATGGTGTCCCTGTTCTTGTAATTTGCGGCTCTTACCAGCGTGTGGCACAAGAGATTGAGTGGACTGCCTGCACTCCTTGAGCAAGTTTTTTGGGGCCTTACAGCAACCTAGAAGGACACTGAGCAAAGCAGACGCTGGGGAAGCTCTATCTTGTGAACAGAATTAACTTTATCTCGTTGCTTCTATGCACCTTCCATAGTTGAACAGATTGATTACACTTAAATATCTTCCTTTTTAGAGGATTCTGCTTATTCCAGTCCTTAGCTGATGCCTGCTCCTCATTGATTTTACAGTGGCTAGGGAGACAGATGCTTCATGGTCTGCAGCTGTGTGATGAAGGTGGGGGAATTACATCTCTCAGTCCAGACTCTTGGGTCTGTGTATGGTCCCGAACTGGGATGCAGGAGTTATCACCAAGTTTTCATAGTTGTAAGTCCAGCTTCTTGTGTTTGGGCACAACAGTTCGGCATGACTCAGTAGCACATACAAGAGTATGGACTGAGCTAAGGACTGCCCAGGGAGGCAGTGGATTCACCGTCCCTGGAGGTGATCAAGGAACGACTGAGTGTGTCAGTTCACTCTCAGGTTGGACCCGATCTCAGAGGGAGGTCTTTTCCAACCTAACTGATTCCATGTAGAAGTATACTAGGATCTTACATATCAAAGAACATCCCGCCTTAATTTTGACACATTCCGCGTTTTCCAGCCCCCGCGCCCTCACGGCCGCCGGCACCGCCCGTCCCGCCCTTGATGGCCCGCGGGGTCCTCCGCGCCGGCAGAGGGCGCGCCAGCCGCGGGGCGGGCGGTGCGCGGCGGCCATGGCGGTGCTGCTGGAGACCACGGTGGGCGACCTGGTCATCGACCTGTACACGGAGGAGCGGCCCCGCGGTACGAGCCGAGCCCGCCGGCACCGGCTTTCCCCTGGCCCCCGCCGGCACCGGGCTCGCCTCTCACCCCCCTCCCACCTCCCCCGGGGCCGGGTTTCCTCTTGCGCGGGCAGGCGGCGGCCTCGAGCGGGACGGAGGCCGGGGGGATGCACTGGGCGCTTGCGGCTACAAACGTAATATATGCATAATCGAAGGGCTGCCGTGATGTTTTTTCGCAAGTCTTTTGAAAAGAAACTGGGGGAGGTGGTGGGGGGGAAGTGTGTTTGTGTATAACTGGCTGTATTTAGGGTTCTTCGAATCGCTAGAGATGATAGGTAGGAAGGAGAGAAATGTTACGTCTCCTTTAAGCATTTCTCTCAGCGTTTATATGTTGTACCCTGCTAAGTCTGGACACAGCCTATTCCAAACCCACTTTTCTACACGTTGAACTAGATCTCTTGTTATATCTATTTTTACTGTATCTGGAGTTTCCTTTGTAAATGTTGGTATGATTTCTTACAGCTTGTCTGAATTTCCTAAAGCTCTGCAAAGTCAAGTACTACAACTATTGTCTTATTTATAATGTACAGGTGAGTAGTCTCAATTCCTTGAATTTTGTTGGTTTAAAATCGCAAACATGAAAGCAATATCTTATGTATTCTCCTTTGTGACAGAGAGATTTTATTATACAAACTGGTGACCCCATGGGAACTGGCCGTGGAGGGGAATCCATATTTTGGTAAGTATTTATGTATAAAAATCATAACATACATGTGTGTGTGTGTGTATATATATATATATCAATCAACAGAGAATTTGTCTAAGGGAATTAGATTTCCAGTTAGATTGTCTTCAGCCCTCTTGGGGCAGAATTACTGGTGGGAAATAAAAATGTTGATGCATAAGCTTCTTTGGTTGTGCTGCCTTTGGCCATTCACTGTTTCTTTCCGGGACATTGTTCTATTTCTGACCTTAGAAGTGAAGTTACAAGTAACAGCTCGTGTCTGTTTAAAAGCTGGCAAATAACTGTATGTTTGGTAAGAGAAATATCTTAACTAAGCGCTCTGTAGAAGACAGAATCAGTTAGCATTGTTAATACATTTATTATTATAACCAAATGCACTAAACTGAGCATGAGCAGAACATAGAGGGTCTACTTGATTTCTTTTGTATATACAAAAGTGATCCCCTTATTTATTTTAGTCATGTTGAATGTTTATAAGGAAATCACTTTTCTTATTTATTTGTTCAAGATATTTTCAGTGGTCGTGCAGACAAGAGTTGAAATCATTCAAACAGCTAGGATGGAGCAAAGTGCTCATGTTCTAGATGAGTCCTCTGAAACAGTTGTTAAAAGTGGAATT
Source organism: Vireo altiloquus (assembly GCA_013396875.1). Lineage (NCBI taxonomy): Eukaryota > Metazoa > Chordata > Aves > Passeriformes > Vireonidae > Vireo > Vireo altiloquus. The sequence continues at coordinate 1,326,548 of VZRF01014225.1, read as the reverse complement.
AAAATTACAGAGCAGAACTAATTACTGGAGAGGTGCTGGGAAGCACAGTATCCAGTGATAAAGAGTTCAGCTGGAACAGAGGCAGTGTTGCTAGACTAGTGTTGGCTTTTGTAAGTCAGTCTGTCAGAGCCTCTTAAATACAAAACCTGGAACTCATGGATCCTTAAATCACCACTCCGATGGTCCTGGAAGCAGTATAACTGTGCTAAGCAGGTGGATGTCTAGGCTGGTAAATTTGCCAGACTTGAGCTGTCTCTGCACACAAGTAGATTAAGTTTATTTTGGTATTCTGCTCTGTTAAAAGTCTTCTGAGACTTGCTGGTATGGCAAATGGGGAAGTACAGTGTGATGAGAGAGAGTCAGATCCTGTGTGGCACTAGCTTGGAGTAGGTCAGTTCATCTTTTGTACTTGTTTGCTACTGCTGCAGTCCATAAAACTGGATCTTTTGTTCTTGCAGACAAAGTTTAGTTTGAATCCTCTCTTCATAGAGGTTAACACCTGCTTAACAAAATGAGTTTAAACACAACACTGTCATTAAATCTGGGCAAATATGGGTATTGACCATGCCTCTGTCAGTTTCTGGAGTGAGACTAAATAAGTGATATCAGGGTTAGACTTAAAAAATTAAAAAGAATGCAACAGTTTGCTACATCCTGAATATCCTGAATTACTGTATGTACTCCTGTCTGTATGATGAACTGATTTTACACATAGATTGGTGTAAAATTGGTTTTGTGTTTATCTTGGAAGATAATTTTTTTGACCTAAATTACTGCATTTTTACAGCGTGGAAGAACTTATTTTTACAGAACCTTCTTGAAATGTGTTGTCACTTCATGTGTCAGAGAAATGTTATATACTTAATTTTAAAACATATAAATATACGCCCCATCCCTCCCACCGCACAAAAAGCCTCTGTGAAATGTCCAGAGAAAAATTTGTTGTTCCCTGTAGTATAAACTGCCTAAGTGTACAGGTCCATAAATATGTCCACAGGTGGCTGCAGTTTAAATTCTAGGTTTATTTGAAGGCAAATGTAAAAATTTTTTGAGAAGTCATTTACACTTTTACAATGTTTGATTTGCTCACTTTTAAACAAATTCCTATTTCTTGTAACATATTTGTCACATTTTTTTCAGTCAACTGTATGGTGATCAAGCTAGATTTTTTGAGGCAGAAAAGGTGCCAAGAATCAAGCACAAGAAGAAGGGAACTGTGTCCATGGTGAACAATGGCAGTGATCAGCATGGATCACAGGTCAGCATATGGTGTTGGTACAAGTCTAAGTAACTAAAATGAAAATTCCATGAGTTTACAAAAGCACAACAATGACAGTGTCATGTCAATAGCATAGTCTTGTGATACTGTCAAAAGGCATGTAAGAAACCAGCCATAGCTAAATATTTTGCGTAGCATTCCAGGTTCTAGTGGGTAGTTGGTTACAGATAGAGAAATTCAAATGCTTAGATTCAAATTCTGTCCTAGATTAAGTTTATTTGCTAGTACTCTGTCCTGTATTTTTTTCCTTTATTTATTCCTCTGTGTTAATACCTTGATGAGATTTTGCTAATGTATAAAATGGTCAGGCAAAAATTCTGTAGTTAAATGGAAGTGAAAATTAAGGAAACTGGGTTTTGAAATAATGTTGGAATTTTCTGGTTATGACTTTATGTTAATTTGGAAACTGAAATCATATCACAGTTTCTCCTCTATGGTTACATAAAAGTCTACATTAATAATGTAAGTTTACAGTTTTACCCCAGTGCTGGTATAAAACAGTTTTTGAAAGTGATCTTGCTCCCTTTGCTGTTCATGCACACAAAGTTTATGCTGTGGGTAATTATTTTTACTTATTTTGTAAGGGTTTTTTATATTTAAAGCTCATAGAATGCTATTTTTTCTAAATTATTACTATTTTAGGTGCATTGGCACTTCTGTGAATTAAAATGCTTCACTTGTAAATATCCATATATTTTAATTTTTAAAAAGAGGGATTTTTAGTAATCAAAGAACAATTTAAAAAAATAGGTAGGGTTTTATTCCGTCTAGAGCTTGTAGTGCAGGTAATGTTGCTGCTTCCCTGCATTGTGTATATTAAGTTGCATGGTTAGGGGATTTAGGAAAAAGAGATGACATTTGTATTTATATTTAAAATGCAGCCTGCTAGTGTATATGCAGGCACATGGGAATGAATGCTGTTCCCAAGAACATTTTTGCAGCTTCTTCTTGGGAAAGAAAAATTCCAGTAAGGAATTACATTGAGTTGCCTTACAAGTGTAGTGTAGCTTAGTGTAACCTATACCAAATACTAACCAGTCTTAAGTGTACTGTAGAGAGAATGAGGAGTGGGATGTTACCAGTCAGACTGTAAGGTGTGGGTGCAATGGTTGTGCACTGTTATTTGTGCACATCTGCCTCTTCCTCCCTCCTTCATTACCGAGTGCCCTCTAATTCGTTACCAAGTGCTCAGCTGGTATCAATTTTCATAGTTTCAGTTTTGCCTTGAAGTGAAATATCTGATTTGTGATAAAATACTTTGCAGTGCCAGTTCAAGTTGATCTATCAAGTCAGTATGTGCTAGTTCTTCTCTCAATGCTACTGCATCTTGTTTTGCAGCAGAAAAGGGTTTGTGGAAGACAGGAAAAAGGTCTGGATAGAATTAGATAAAGGTAGCACTATGGGAGTTTCTGCCAAATTTATGAAAAAGTGCCTGCCGAATGCTGCTTGGTGAACAGGTGATTTGAGCTCAGCTCCCAAGGGGTAGCCTTGCTTTTTCTGTCCTCTGCCTTTCATTGGCTCTGATTCCAGTCACAGCCTTTGCTGGTGTTGCTCAACAAACCTCTCCCAGCAGAGAGCTCTCTGCCCCTCCTCTGCCCGTGTGGTTTTGTGCCTGATTGCCAATTCAAACCAATTCACAGAAGGGTCCAGTGAGCCGCACCTGCAGGCTCATGGAGAGGGAGATTGCCTCACGCAGTGGCTGTGAGCTGTAGGGTGGCTCACCATGTTCTCAGAGCTGATGGAAAAAGACCAATCTTTCTACAAAAGTTGGGAAGAGTTGGGTTTTTTTCCCTGAATTCAGTGAGAGTGTGTTAAGATAAAAAAAACCCACAATCTGAATTTTTCTGTTTACTGTTCCTGGTTTTGTATCTTCTTTTGTAGTTTCTCATTACCACAGGGGAAAACCTGGATTACCTTGATGGTGTACATACAGTGTTTGGAGAAGTGACAGAAGGCATGGATGTATTGAAGACAATTAATGAAACCTTTGTAGATAAGGATTTTATCCCATATCAAGATATCAGGTGTGACTGCTTTTAACTCTACTTTTTTTGAGGAATACATTATAATTTAATGAATTTATCTCTTTTTAGAAACTAAATAGAATATGATGTCAGGTGACCTGTACATGCTATCTTAAATACTTCTTTTTCCCCAGTATTACTGGGAAAATAAAGAAGTACTAAATAAACAAGTATGTACAAAAATATTCAGCTCTGTTGCCCTAACAAAAGCATCAGTGCTAGAATTTACAAGCACACAGTCAGCATATTTGGCTGTTTGAGATACTGCTGAGAATTAGTGGGGCTGGTTTGCTCTTAGTTGGGTAAACCAAGTTTTACTTGCATGTAACCAGTGCTGATACTGATTATGTTTTCTCTAAGGATAAATCATACAGTAATTCTAGATGATCCCTTTGATGACCCACCTGGCTTGTGTGTTCCTGATCGCTCTCCAGAACCTACAAAGGAACAGCTCGATGTGAGTGTTCATGACAGGAAAAAGTTGGAAGAAATAATAAAATGGGTTTATCTCAATTAGTGTCCATCACAGATTTGGCCAAAATTAGAAATCAGTCTTTAAAATTTAGTCTCTCAAGTCTATGTCCTGAAAGAAGTAGACATTTTTTCACACAGGAGGTGTTCTTCTGCTGTGCCTTTTTGAGTTCTTACATGTCAAATGTTTGTCAGTTACTTGGAGCTTCTGCTTTGTTTAATCAAATACAGCTGCTTAACCTTTCAAGAGAAGGATGAAAGCATGACTTGGGTGCTCTCCCCTGTGTCCGTGGTGGAGTTCTGTTTGAAAGTTGTATTTTAGGTTTCTATTTACAGGGTAGATAAGCAGAACATTCAGAATATTCAGCATTGGTATTACTGGTTTTCTGTATACTCTGGTAGAAGAAGAAATATAATTAACATTTACTAATTTTAAAATGGTTACTGCTCTTTTCCTTTTAAATGTGAATGGTCTGTGTTTCAGTGGAAGTAACCTTGGCCATTCTTTGTGTGGGCTGTTTATTCAAACAGAAGGAATTTTCTAAAAAATAATTGCAATTGTTAATAGTTTACTCATAATACGCAGTTGCAGAAGTTGTATATGAGATTATTTCCTTGCATGGAAACAGTTGTTTCAAGCAATTAGTTAATTAACTGAAGAGAATATTGTTTATTTTTAAGCTTAATAGATACAATAATAAAATTAAAATTAGGGTTTTAGGTGTGCACTGTGGTTAATCTCTGATGAATCTTCAGATATGTTAAGAATGATGTATTTAATAGCTCACTGCTAGCTGCATAGAGATGTGAAGACTTGTACCAAGTTCTCTTCCCTTGTAGCCTGTCTGAAGATACCCCTTTTGGCATAGAAATGTCTGTAAGAAAGGCAGCATTCTAGAGATGCTGGTGAGAAGAAAAAATTAAATCTCAAGTCCTGCCTAGGTTTAGATGTGTAAAAACAAAATTATTATTGTGATATATTCTATTTAATGTTTTGCTAGACACAACAGATATTTGCAGTGTTCCTTACCTTCATTTCTGGCAGGAGCTATCTGGATTAGAAATGAATTAACACTTGTGGTGAGATGTTGAGTATTAGGTGGGCATATAAAAGAATTTAAAATTTAGATCACTGAATATGGTTCAGACTGATCACAAAAGTTCAGAAATAGTTCACAGTGCCTGAAATGAGGATAACATCTTCTCTTTTTTTTCTTTTTTCTAATCTAAGTGGGAAGAACAGAATGACAGCCCAGTTCTGTAAACATACAGTGCTTAAGCATTTTCTGTGTCTTGAGGAGTGAGGGGAGAGGTCATCCAAGTAATAGTTGGAAAGTGAGAAAGAATTTTTGGCTATGGCTTGGTAATAAACAGCTTTTTCATTCATTTTTCAGAGTGGCAGAATAGGAGCAGATGAAGAAATTGATGACATGAAAGGACGGTCTGCAGATGAAATAGAAGAAGTTCAGGCAGAAAAAGAAGCAAAAACTCGTGCCATTCTTCTGGAAATGGTGAACATCTTTCCACATTTACCTTTTAGATCTTACTCCAGTGTGCCTGCATGTTATTAAGTCTAGAAGGATGTGTACTACTTATCTTGAAATTATTTATCTGGTGATGATGTCACATGTCAGAATCTGCTCTTAAATATCTGTGGTACATTGAAAGGATTGAGCATGGGCACTCATGTTGTTGTTTTCTGATAAAACTGGTGGTACTTCATTGTCAAAGTGGGCCAGTGGAGGCTTTCTAAAAACTTGCTAGAAACGCATCCAATTAAAAAATGTAGCATACATAGTGTGCTGCTGAATACCTGCAGTCCTGGAAAAGGTTTAACGTGTGGGAGAGAGCTGAGCTAATTTGTGACAAACTCCAGAAAAGCATACAAACTGCTGAAGGATGAGTGAATCCATCTCACATCTTTGCAACTTGCAAATTCAAATTTGTGGTGAATAGTTTGCAGCAGAGACTAATTCCAAGGTCAAGCCAGATCCGACCACAATGTTGCAGAAGATTTGTAGGGACTAAAAGGGTGCACTTCCACCTTTTAGAACTGTCTGTTATATTAACAGGAAAGCAAAGTAGAACGTATTTGTGAGCTTTCATGAAGTCCAGTGGTGGAATTGCAAATAAGTAATAAATTTTAGGTGCTGTAGAAAACACTGCTTTTGTGGCACCGAGTAGGAAAAATATTTTATTAAGTTTAGATTTTTTGATAGGAATGGGAAATCACACAAAAAATGTGTTCCCAGTGCACTATGCTGCCTGTAGAGAGCTTTAGGCAGAAGTGATGAATGTCTTTTTTCTGTGTCCCAGGTGGGAGACTTACCAGATGCAGACATTAAGCCACCAGAAAATGTGCTGTTTGTTTGTAAACTGAATCCTGTGACCACAGGTGAAGACCTGGAGATAATATTTTCACGATTTGGTCCCATTAAAAGGTAATTATGATGAAAGAGAAAACCTTCTCTGTTGAAACTCAGCTTGCTTCCTCCTGGTCTGTTTAGGTCTGGCTCTTAAAGAGTAGTCTGGAGTAAGTCTCAGGAGATTTATGCTCCGTTTGGATAGAGACCATGCAGATCTAGCTAGATGGGTATCCTGTCTCAGCAGTGGTTTTAAGGGGAAGCCTAAGTGTAGGAACCAAGAAAGTGTATGACACTCCTCCCTGCCCCCTGTCCTCTCACTCCTTACAGCAGTTTTTATATCAGATGCTCAATGATCTGGATACAATCTCCGAGTTTTTCTTTCCTGTGGGAATATGTATGGTTTGAGATAAAGCAGCAAACATCTGTGGCATCTGATCTAGTCTTTGTAAAGTGTTCCTCACTCCTGCTGCCCTTTTCAGTTTTGACCCTGGCTTCTAATAGTTTCATCTAATTCCTCCTAGTTCTGCTACCAAAAGACACGATGGGCAATGAAATCTGCCCTCCTACACTCCTCTGTCCTGTGCCCCAAAGTTTTTTTTTTCCTTGCTAAGAGCACAAGCCTACATAGTCATGCTTCTTCGTAGTAGAGACTTCCTTACATTGTTTTGCTTTTCTTGACCTTTTCCTGTTCTTTTCTTTTCATCTCAAGATGAGAGAGCCAGAATTGCACATGGTTTTGAAGAAATTATAGATTTACAGTGGAACAGTTTTGTTCTCTGTATTATTCTCAACTCCTTTTCTAGTGAATGTTGAAGCTGGTTTTTTCATTTGGTTTTTTTTGTTTGTTTGTTTTGGGGGGTTTTGATAGTACACAGGTTTCCATCCATGCTTATCTTGTTGCATTTATCTACATCATATTAAGGTCCTTGGCTGTCTTGTTGGTCTTGTAAGGACTTTCTGCAATTTCTTCAGTCTTTATTTGTGCTACCTTTAAAAATTTAGTATCATCAGCACTATTTAGTACCATCAGCAAATTTTGAATTAGTTTACTCTTACCTCATCTTTTGCATGTTTATCGATGCAAAGATGTTCCTTATGCACTTGCTGCTTACTTTCCCCAAAAGCCTTTGGTGCAGGAGTTTATTGGAATTTGCAGAGGGATTTCAAAAGACTGCATGGAATGGATCATCATCATCATCACCACACATGAGCATATTGACTCTCTTAGAACACTTCACTTGAGTTTATTCAGGTGGTCCAGAGTAGATCCTGTGTATTCAGATGGATGCTAACTCTTCTGCTTGGAGTGTCTAGCAGTTTGTGCAGTACTCACAGGCCTGCAGACTCTCGGATCCTAAACTATCCCAGATCTGTGTGTGTGGGTGAAATTGGCATTATGTACCACTCTTACAACTCCAGCATGATTTCTCTATGCCCTAGAGATTTCTAATTTTTTTTTTCCTCTTTCAGTTTGTTCACTACCTCTTCTGCAGACCTCCCCCTTTCAGATAGGTTCTCTGAATAATCCATGAAGGAGGGTTCTTGCACAAAACCGTTCTCCCTTCTGCTGCAAAGAATTCCTATAGCTTGTCTGAATGGCGTTATGTACTACTTGTTTTTTCTTTTTCTTTTCCCTCCAGCTTTTTTTTTTTTTCTTTTGGCCTTGATCATCTTTTTGGTTGTGGATCCTGATTTGTCGCTTCCTCAGTACACATAGGGGAGGTCTCACATTATTAAGTCTCACCTTAATGCCACATTTCCTGCCCTTGTTGCCTGTCTGCCCACCTTCAGTATTCAGAATGTAGTCAGAATTCTTACGTCAGGTACGAGAGTTGGGTAATACTGATGCAAAACTTCCCATTTTGCACTACTTACTCAGTACTTTCACGCTTCTTATTTTTGGCCAGTGACCTGCCTGATAAAAAGGTGGGCTTCTAAAGAGGTACTTCCTAAGAAGAGAAAGTTTGTCAGAGGATGTTTAAACTTTGCTTAAAATGACCAAGAAAATAGGATGTGAAATTTCATAGTGTGGATTAGTGAAATGCAAAAAATTAATAATAAATAGTAAAGTTGGAAAATCTGTTTTGTTTCCCCAATTAGAAATTCATCTCTAGTTCTACACTTCATGGTAACCACTTGTGAGTTTACTATAGTTGCTCAAAGTAATGTCTCATGCATTTTTTCTTGCAGATGCCCCCAGATCAGCAAGGGGTGTCAGAATCAAGTGTTATAATACCTTCAAGGTGGTTTTGGTTTTGGTGGTTTTTTTAACTTTTACTCTCCCTTTTAAGCAGTGCTATCCTATCTTACATTTTTTCCTCCAACAGCATTGACATTTTAATTGCATATCAATTTTTCAGCTGTGAAGTGATCCGAGACTGGAAGACTGGAGAATCTCTTTGTTATGCTTTCATTGAATTTGAAAAGGTATGGGTTTTGATATTAACTGTGTAGATTCTGTATGTAAAAGCCCCTTTTTGATATACTTTCTTTAAGGAAAAACACTGACATCTTCAATTGTGGAGTAGTTAATATTTACTCTCACTGACGTAGTTACACAAGTTGTAGGTCCTAAATGAGGCAAACATTTAAGTCTTTCTCTGTTTGAGCAGGCAGTACAAAAATGTTCTTAGGTTGTCTTGAAGCCAGTGGGAGGGGATCAGGCTCTGTTTTTCCCCAGAGCACATTAAGACTTTGAAGAGTTAAAGAAGGGAATGCTAGGAGCATGCAACATAAAGAGAGGAGGGTGTATGGAATAAGATAGATCAGTGTGTGCAGTAGAGTTCTCTTGGTGGTGCATAGCTTTGCATGTGCTGGTATCTCTCATCTGTGAGGAAAACACTGGAAAAGTGTTCTCACTTTTCTTTAGTCTTCTTACGTAGTTAAAATGGAGCTTTTATTAGTTGTCCTATTTTCTTCTTTTTTCCCTAAATGTATTACATGTGCCAAACATGTAGCTGGATTGGCAGATTTTTAAGATAGTGAAATGAACTGAAGAATTGGAATTTGAAATGCTGATATTCAGACAAAGCATAACCATTTCTTTTGAAATGGTACAATGCAAGAACTGTGGTGCTTTAGGCAATTTCAGAAAGAAATGTATGGCACTAAGTTGTTGAATTTGTGTTTGAGCTCTTCAGTGAATATTCGTATAAAATAATCATGACTCAAGATTTTCCTGGTTAACATCAGGAGGAAGACTGTGAGAAAGCCTACTTCAAAATGGACAATGTGCTGATAGATGACAGACGGATACATGTGGATTTTAGCCAGTCTGTTGCAAAGATTAAATGGAAGGGAAAAGGTAGGTACATTTTCAATTCTTTGATCCTCATAACCTAATAGGACATGATTTTTAAACTATGCATTATATAAAGAGTTAGGAGTTTAAATCATCTTATCTTCAGGACTATAAATTATCCTGGTACTGTAATAAATGGAGCAACACAGTTGTTAGCTCTTCCCTTCATTTGTTTCGTAAGAAAAAGTAGAAGGGTTTCCTACTGTTACATTAATATTACATTACCACTGATTACCATTTCAGCCAACGTATTTTTGCCACTAAAATATTTTTTTATCTCAAACTTTGGACATGATTATTTTTTATATTACTTATTAGCAAAATAATATGACAATAATTGTTATTTTCTGGTTTCTTTATTGTCATTGTGTGACAATCAGGTGTATACAAGAAAAAGTCAGTATTCAGGTCAGGGATTTCTGGTCTTCACCTCCTGTAGGTCAAACATACTGAATGGCAGGCAGGTGTTCAAGGAGGTTTTGGAAGGAAAAGGATGGTGGAAGAGGTGGATGCAGTGGTTATTTGATTACTGGGGGCATGAGGAAAGCACTGGACTTGGAGAGGTGTCTGTGCATTGCATTGGTGACATTCTTGTGTGTCATCTTCTAAAAATGCAGTCAGCCCTTAGTTGTTGGCATGCAGTTTCTCCAGCTGGGGTTCTGGTCATGAGCACTGGGGCACTGGAACTTGTCCAGCACAGAGCTGAGATGAGTCTGTAGTCTGTCCGTACCAGATGCTGCAGTGCATCCTGTATTGACTGCTTGCATGGTAAACTCTGTCTGAGGTCTAAATTGTCCAAAATATTGGAAAGCTAACTATGTTGTCTTGTGCTTATATGGTACCCAAAAAATGCCTTTCCCCCGTCGGTAGTGGTTTCTGGCCTAGGCAGAGAGCGTTGCAGTTCTAAGCGTGGCCATGAGAGGGCACTACGGTGCTGTAGTTTGTGGATCTGTGTGCTGCTGCTTCAGTGAGTGAATGGAAACTTGAAATCTATCGTGTCCCTTTTCAAATCTAGCCGTGAACGGGTTTTTTTTTTTCTTAATTTTCTGTTTGAATTCTTAAGCTGTAGCTGTCTCAGAGGTTTCCCTCAGTGCAGACCAGAGCAAAAAGTCATTTAATAATAAGAACAGTCTGTAGGTTTTCATGGTAACAGAATTTTAAGTAGTGTGATATAGGACCTGTAATAAAAATCACTGGATGAAGCCAGTTGCTGAATCCTGCTTTGTGATCCTCTTCATGTGTTGTCTCCGCTGGACATGAATGAGGAGAAAGCTGGGTGTTGTTTAATGAGATCTGCAAGCAAGAGAAGGACAGAACACCACAGTTTGTCCTGCTCTCTTCTACTCTGTTACACAGATGTCATTGTTGTTTCTGGAACTGTATCCTGCTGTGGATCTCTCTATGGTTATAAAGAGCCCCTAAATCATAATCAGAATTTAATGATATTTGTGGGTCTTGGTTGTGCTTGTGGTTAGAGTGAAATGAATATATTTTTCTGTGGACAGGTGGGAGGTATACCAAGGAAGATTTCAAGGACTATGAGAAGGAACGTGACAAACCTTCAAAACTTGCTCTGAAAGAGAAGGTAAAACCAAAGCAAGAGTATCCTTTTCTGCTCAGAGGTACTTTTTGAATTAAGTAGAGTTTATGAAAACAGCCTGGAAAAAACTACTTATTTTTAAAGCCTGCCAAATGCATGTTTCCCTCCTACTTCATACCTACTCCATACTTCCTCCTACTTCATTTGGTGTTTGAGATGTAATTAAGCATTTTTTGGTTTTCACATGATAAGCTTTGATGAATTTGGTCAAATCAGAATATGATGTTTCACTTCCATGTTGTGTGTAGGTAAATAATGTTTTGAATCTGAAATGTGTGTTAAATCTTGGTAGACTCTTGTTGGATAAACAGGGATTTGTTTGTTTCCCGGGCTGTTGTGTTCTGCTCCTTACTGATATTGGGTAACTGATCTCTCCTTAACCAACACCATCAGCACCAAGTATGACCTTGTGCTGGATGAGGATGTAGAAGAGTCTCACACAAGTCAGTCACACTTGGCTAAAAAACAAAAGAAGAAAAAGCACCACCACTCTGAAGATGAAGATGATGACAAGAGGACCAAAAAATCTAAGGTACTTGCCTCTTCGTGCATTAACTTTATCCCTGTTCATTGTTTTCCTCATAAAAGAATCCAGGAAAAAAAAGTCTGCTATTGAATAAGGACATGGTGTGCAAAGTCCTATGTAAAATACAGCAGTTGTAAACCTACAGAAGGCAGATGTTAATATTTGATTATGAAAGAGGGTTTCCAAATCCTCCTGGACTTTTGAAGCTTGGCATGTCTAGATGGCTTTTTGCCAAAACATCCTGAAGTGGCAATGTAGCCTCTCATAAAATAGGGGATCTTCAGCACTTTGAACTTGTCATTCACATATTCCCAGTCATAAACCAGTAGTTAATCATATTTCATGACTGTAGACTATTTCTCGTTTTGTCACCAGAGCATCATATATTTTCCTATATGGAGTTGGGAACACAGTCTCTTTACATTATCTTTTTGTATTGTTCCTTAACTGTTTTGGAAGTGTTTGTGTAAAATCTGCATGTGGGTTTGCTTGCATCTATACTGTGAGGCTGGGGCTGTGGAGGAGAGCACCAGGAGACAGTAGTTCTGTCATTTCTGTCAGCTTGGGATAGTCAAGATGTGGTGTTTTGTGGAAACAAAGTCTGCAGTGAGAAGGTGGAGGGTTAACCACCACTGAAGTGAGCATTAGGAAGAATTGATTTAGCTGAAAAAGGAAAAAACTACACCCCAGTATTTTAACAGTTTAAGCTTTATGAATGAGAACAAAGCTGTCTTCTAGCAACTTTGCAGAAAGTGAAAGTTTCAGCCACAGCAAGTAAGGCCATTGTCTCATCCTGAATTTTGAGTACCGACGTAAGTTCTGTGTACACAGAACATACATGATTCTGTTCTTATACATCACTTTTTGCTGTGATGCTTAAAAATAATTTTTTTCATGAACGTCAGCAATTAAAATCTTAGAGTGCCAGCAGTGAGCCCTATTGCTCATTCATGGACACAGTCTTTTTGCCACTGTACTAATTCAGTCAGGGTCCTTTGAGTAGAGAGGAGGGACTTTTTCAGATCAGTAAAGTCTTGACTGGGGCATGTGCAAACAAGAGGTGTGGACTAATTGTGGTTTAGGCTTCCTCCTTACTGTCTGGCTGAAACTGTTGCTTTGGCCTTCTTGAGGCAGGTGGTTTTGATGGTAGTCTTTGTTCCTGATGGATCAGGAATTACACCCATGGAACTGTCTGGTCATGCATTCATTATCAGCAGAGAACATTTTAAAATCATTTAGAAGTCTTCACCCCTGCAGGTGGCACAACAAGTGCTGGTAGCAATAGGTTGTCAACATCTGTTCTAATTGTTGCAAAGGGACTGTGAGACTTCATAGCACAAAATGAGGTGAATGAGGACAGAGGGATTCCTAGTGCTATTTTCAGGTTCTGGAATAGAATATATTCTAGTGCTTGACTATGTGATCTCCTCTGTGTTTATGTGTATCGCTTTGTGATTTAGTCACCTGCTCCTGATGTGGTTTGTTCTCGTAGGCTGCTGCTGCTGTGTTCTGGTATTTTCTTTCCCACAGCTTTCTTCTCTCTTGGTCACCTTTACCCATTTTGCTATAAATAGTTTAGCCTTCTTATGCCCAAAATCACAGGTGGAGGCTTACTTCTATTCTCTGATGGCAAGCATCATAGTTGCCTCTTAAAGCTGTGAAAATTAATTTCTGGGAAGAACTTTTCTCTCTGGATTTGAATGTTCTTGTCAGTGTGTACAGTACAATATGCACATACCAAGCAGTCTCACACAGACACAGTATTTTGGGCATGGCCTCTTTAGTGAAATCGGCAGCCAGCTTAGATGACAAATCCTGTTTAGCAGATAGAAAATTTTAATTTTGTTTTATTTTTTACTACTCATAGTTTGGGCATAATAATGTGGAACTCAGGGGGAGTAAGCTGAGCTGGAGTATGTTCAGTGTGGGTAGCTTCTGAGGTGGAGTATGTTTAGTGTGAATAGTGAGTCCAGCACAAAGCATAACAGCATGGAAACATTTAAGTGAATGGTATAATTTTTAGTATAGGCAAACGAAGCATTCTCCCTTAATCCTATTTTGTAAATCACTGAATGTATTCAAGGTAAGAACTTAAAACAGCAGCAGACTCCCACAACTCATCAGCTAAAGACCACAGTAGCCATGCTATATACAGGAACTTCCACCCTGAGTCTGTAGTGTGGCAGAGATTTTAATTAAGAGCGATCAGGGGCTTCTAATGGGAAGTTCTGGCAACTGGAACTGCAGTTTGTGCTATCAACTCTAGCTATGACTTGAAGGGGTTTTATTTTCTCAGTAGTTTCCATGATGTTGAGTTGTTTTTCTGTTCTCTTGCTGGTGTTATGTTTTTTTTTTTTAGTGTATTTTGACTCATGCTTTTCTTATTCTGACACATATTTCCTGAATCTTCAGCCTCTGTGTTGATGTTTCAAGAATATGTGTTTGAGTTTTGTGCTCTTTGACTTGATTCCAGTGGGTAGGCAAGGTAGGGTGCTGTGGCTTGCTTTTAGTAGGTAACAGGATGTGGGTCTGGGGCAGGAGGGTGGACTACCATGTGGGTTTGTGCATAGGATTTGGTAGAGTTTTTTTTTAATACAGGTCATGTTTCCACCCAAGATCTATATTATGACTTTGTTCCCCTTCCAGTTTTTTCTGTATGTTTTGTCTTGGACTTTATTTTTTATGATAACAGGATCTGTGAAGTAGTAGAGCTTATCCAATAGACTTTTGTGAGACATAGGGGCTTCCTGATTTCAGATTTCTGTAGTGCATGGTTTTGGCAGAGGTACTGATTTTTCTGGTTTTAATTTTCTGCTTTTACTGTTTCTTGGAGATTGTTCCCTTTATATTCAGGGTCAAGTTTTATCAAAATCTCACCCCTGAAAAGACTCTCTGTTTGCTCCTTTTAGCCTTCAACTAGTGTGTTTAATGTATGTAAGAGGTGGCATATGCATTCTACTTTTGTGCCCATGATATTTATAGTTATTTTACTTGCAGCTGCTGTTTAGCAAGTTACTACTTTTGGCAAAATCAGCCATGAACTTCCAGGGAAGCATCTTCCCCTCTTTCCTTATTTCCTTCCTTGTGTATGTTGAAACACAGTGCTGGATTAAGAACTGGAGTGGTCATCACTTACTTATTGACTGATGAGATGCTGTGATCCTGGATTGAGAAATACATATTTCAGCAGTAAGAGTCTGTTTTTAAATAAGGATCCTTTTCTTCTTCTTCTAAAACAGCATGTTTTTGACTTTCAGGCATAAAAATTTTGATTTCAGAATACCTTTATTTTTAGTCATTTAGTGTGTTTTAAAAATTGACCTTTTTCTATGCCAAAGTCTTTAAAATAAAAAATCTTATTTAAGGGAAAATGTAACTTAGGCTGGCAAGAAATTAAGATTAAATTCCTTCTATTAGTTCAAATTACACATTTTTTTTCTTTATATTGTGATCACATTAGCTACTGGGGTGACTTTTTTATGTCTTAAGACTTTCAGACTTGTCCTGTACACTGGTACCTTAAATCCTTTTGTGAAGGCTACTGTGCTTTTCTAACTCAATGCTTATGACTTCTAATCCTTTCAGCAAGTTGTCCTTTTCTATGTCATTCAGAGTGGGCTATTTGTCTGTAGCCTCATGTGTTCACTCACCTGTTCCTGTCCCCTCTTAGCCAGTAGCCTGTCTCCAGTGTTTACTTGGTAGATTGTTCAACCGAGTGCTGTCCTGCTTTTCTCCCATGTGCTGGGAGGAATCTCCAGCAGCAAACCTGTTATGAGGCAGCCACACACCAAGCCCACCATTTCATTTCCTGTCCAGTATTTTTTGTCTTGTTCCTCTCTGCCCCTCCACCAGCATGTCCATTGGCCAGTGTTTTCTCAGGCCTTGTCACATATGGGCTTGAAACCTGTTGGGCTTTTTCGAACATATGGAGAGTGAGGCTTTTGGGTACAAGAGTAATGTGGCTGTGCATCATTTTGAGAATGAATGGACAAAGCTCTTCTAAGTAGATGGAAGCACCACTGAGTCTTTTTGGTAGATCCAGTTTTTAAAAACTGTGCTGAAATAAAGTTTGACACTACAGATGTGGAATAGGCATTTGGCCACCAGTGAGATTACTGTACTCAGCAGTAGCAGAATTTTTTTGTTATAGATCAAACCTGTGATTATTTGTGTGTCTGTTTATCCAGGGAGTTTATGTTGCTCATTGTAACTCTAGTATTTCAGCATTATCAATGTCATTCTGAAGGTGGTGTTTTCTCTAGGAACCACCCCAGTCACCAGATTTCTGCGTAAAATCTCTGTTTGAAGTAGAGTTTTTTCACTATTCTCTTAAATAAATGAAGTTTGCTTGTTTGTACATGGAGAATAGATTTTAGCTATACTCCAAAGCAAAGGCTGCTGTCATGGTACATAGTTAGAAAAACAATCTCTGAAATGAGGAAAGAAATACTATGTGATTTAATGCAAACATTTTTCTTAATTCATATTGATCTGTGCTTAACAGCATTGTTATTAAAATCCCATGAAATTGTATCTCTCTATTAGCACAGACAGTGATACTAAACTGTCAGGTTGTTAATTTTGCTGAAGCCTAGAATTTAGGCCTTTAAGAATTATTACAGGCAGGTCTTAAAAAATGTTATGCATCTGCATAGCACTAGAATGCCTGTGGAAAAGACATTCAAAAATGCCTTCTTTTTGAACCAACACTTAGAGAAATACTTGCATTGCTTAGGTAAAATAATCCACATCTATCTTACAGACTTGTTTGATGCTTGTGAAGAGTTTGGTGATATCCATCTGAGCGGAATCCCTGATATAACCAATTTTTGCTAAAGCTCCTTCGGCGATACAAGAAGCATGCTTTTTTTCCATAAACACTGGCAGAAACTTACAAGTAAACTTACCTTCTTCACATGGTTTCAGCAGGGTGTTTTTGTGTTACCTTTTTCAAATCATCGTGGATGTGAATCTCTCTAAGGTAGTATCAGCTGTAGCTAAGGAACCAGCTGTGCTCAACTTTTCTCTAGTTCCCTTTGTGCCTTTGTACGTTTCCTGCTCTCATTTGTGACTGCATTTCTGTCCAATTCCTTTGACAGGATGCTGACCGAAAGCATGAAGAGCGCTGCAGGGAGAGGACCAAGAGTGAGAGGAAGGACAGGCATCGGAGCCGCAGCCATTCTCAGGAGAGAGATTACACTTCCAGAAGACAGAAGGACAAATACAGGGAAGATGTCCGAGTAAGAGACTGGGATAAAAAAGCAGACAGAAGCAGAAGTCCTAAGAAATCAAAAGACAAAGAAAGGTCCAAGTACAGATGAAGGACAAGGAAAAGACATTGGGGAACTAAAATAATAAATTTAACTTTTTTCTTTTGTGATAGTGTTTTTTCTGTAATACTTGCTGTAGTGACTGACTGCAATATGCAGTAAGATTTTATAGCTTGATACCCCTCATTGGAACATGATCTGCTAATTCTAAAATTCCAGATGAATCGCTGCAAATTGCTCTGCCCTGGAGTGCCAGTAGCTGTGCCTGGCTACAGCATTTCAATCGACTGTGCAGAAAGAGAACTTCTTATTAAGATGATTCTTTGGGAAGGCTGGTATTTAAGGAACAAAAGCAGCTGAAACCACCCCATGGCAGAAAATTCTGACTAAGCAGGCCAGGCTGGATGACTGTAATCTCCAGACCTAAGGTGAGGGAGAATACTGAGGGTGTTTAATACAGGAATATGCTTTCCTGCATCATCTTCTTTGGCTTTGCTTTGTTAAAAACAAGGCTGGAGTCCAACATCTTTGACGTTTGTGGTAGTTAGAAAACAGAACAAAAACACCTCACCTTCCTCCGTAATGTTTTGAATAACACTGAAGATGTCACAGCAGAAAATCAGCTTCTTCACTTTGACGTAGCTGAGGCCAGTTTAAAGGGGAACTCTTCATGCTTTAGGGTCTTTGTTAATTAGTTAAAGGCTTAGAAACCAGCTCCTCACCGTTTTCTATTGGTTTCTTTTACAGCTTAAAAATGTGATGTAGATTCTAAATTGTTTTATTCTGTGTATTTGAGTCAGTTTGAGATCTATTTTGATGTCATGCATTACAGTTCCTTTAGTTTTCTGTAGTCCTGAGCTTGAGTCTGAAACTTAAAAGTGGTCTTGACCAAATATACAAAGTATACTTGCCTAGGAAGCTGCCTTTTGATGAATCTCTAACTCTTGTGGCCTTCAAAGCATGAAACTAGAAATCCAGGGCTTCCATAACTGTCTCCTGGCAAAACATTTCTAACCCCTGGAGACCCTGCAGGGGCCAGTGCCATCCTTGCAGTCTGAGCGAGAGCCCTCTGTCCCAGAGGAGAGGTAAACAGGAAGCCTGTTCCTGGAGGTCTCGAGGAATCTGGAGCTGAGGACTGCTCACTGTTCCTGTCAAGAAAGTTTCTGTCTTCAGTCTGGGCATTAGAAGATTCTAAGGAACTGTACTAGGTAAGGATATGGTGCCTTTGGAGTAGTGCTGCAGGGGCAGTAGGTTGTCTTGAGCTCTTCTTCCTCTTGGCCTGCTCTGTTAAAGAAACGAAAGAACTGTCAAACTGTTCTCAGTCCTGCTGTCCTTTTCTACATGACATTTTTAACTTGCAAAAAGCACTGGCCAAATTTGACAGGGACGTGGAGATAGTAAAGCAGTTACATTCTTGCTTTCTTTAGGAAGTGGCAGTCATAGAAACAAATGAAAAAAAAGCTTCCAGTTGGGGAGAATGCTGAATTCTTGCTTAACTCCAGAGGTCCTCATATTGGAGAGTTGTGACTTAACATCACAAAGAGTTTCAGCAGTCATTCCTAGGCTTCAGCTAGCCCTCAGCCACCTGTGGGACATACAAAGCTTATTGATGTTTAGAAACAAACACCCTATTTCAGGTGAATTGCTCACTTTTCTGCAGCAGAAATGGCTCTTTTTTTTTTTTTTGCAACAGGTAAATGCTTAAGAACTGAAAGTTTAAATGAGTAGTATATGGAAGTAAATAGTCCATTTGTGTCGTTGGCCATAGAGTCTTCAGAATAAAGGGTTAAAAAATTAGTACATCTAAAAGGTTTCAGGCTTCTGATTTTCAGTATGCCCTGGTGCTTTTAAACATACACACATTATGTTCCGATGGGCGAAATTACCTGTTTGTATTTTAAGAGGAAGCTTTCAAATGCAGATGTTCAAAAATAAGGTGATATTAATAGGCGATCAAATGACAGCATAAAAGCTCCCAATTTGGAGGCAAATACTTAATTTTAGGGCTGCTGGTTAGGGCTGTCCTGTGTGGACAGGACTTTTTAATATCTGGGAGTCAAAGAGTTGACTTGTTTTAATTTAATGAGAATTCACACTTCCCTGTCACTTCCTTTTCGTCAGTGCTATCTCCAGCCTCAGTTTCAGTATTGACCTTTGGTGCTTGTGGTAGTTAAAAAACAGAACAAGAAACCCCACCTTCTTCTGTAATGTTGAAAATAGCATTGAAAATGTTGTAGCAGGAACATCAACTTCCTCACTCGGACATAGCTGAGGCCTGTTTGAAGGGGGACTCCTCGTGATTTGGGCTCTTTGTTCAATGGTTAAGGCTTAGAAACCAGCTCCTCAGAGTTTCCTATTGGATTCCTTTTCCTTGCAACAGCTTAAAAATATGATGTAGACTCTAAACTGTTTTGTTCTGTGGATTTGAGGAAGTTTGAGACCTATTTTGATGTCATGTGTTGTAGTTCCTTTAATTCTCTGTAGATCTCTTGAGCTTGAGTCCAAGACTTGGAGTGGACTTGGCCAGAACCATGTTATGAATAGGACCTGGTCCTAAACCACTAAAGACGAGTGGGAGAGGGGTAGGTTGCAACAGAGATCTCTCTGTAATAAATACTGTATCCAAGTGGTTGGCATTGCAGGATGGGAGTTACCCAACCCCAGTCACAGGAGCCCTGTACTCTCTGGTGGTAAAGCTGTACCTGCTTCCTTCCACTTGTCAAAGGAACACCCAACCCTAACAACCACACAAACCAACCTAAACAAAACAAATTCTCCCCCACCTCCCTTCATCTATTAGTTATTCAGACAAGCATTTTAAAATTTTCAAGAAGTTTAGAACAATTTCTGATTCTTTTGCTTCTCACATCTTTGTCCATCTCACCTTCCTGTAGCCTGATTTTTTTCACCTAAAACCTGTACATTATTGACAACAGCATTACAGGTTTTGCTTGTAAGCTTCCTGGAGCATGGGTAGTGTCTCTCCTTTTCAATCAATCACTTGTTGCATACAGGGGTAGCACAAGCAATTTGAAAAATGTTAGATTACAGTAAGATTTATGTAAATACTTGCTACATGGCTGTATTTTTGTGTAAAATACTTGGTCTGGTCACTCACGTGACCAGCATATGCTATTGCAATGTGCTATTTCTCAGTGAGCAAGCCAGTATCACCTTGGTTAAACGTGGTAGTTGTGTTAAAAGGTACCAGCAAACTGTATGTAGGGTTAGGTCTTTCGAGCTTACAGTAAATCATTGAAGCTGAAAGACAGTTCCAAGAGCCTTCTGAAATCTTCACCTGAATAGCAGTAAACTTTCGAACTTGAAACTTGTTTGGGACTTTCTGATTGTAAAAGGTACTTTTTTATTTTAAGCCCAATGGAAAACAACTTGAGTCATAACAGTATCTTGTTATATAAAAGAAGGAAAAATAAGTATTTTAGAAAAAAACCAAGTAGAGATCCTGCTACGTCAGACCTTATGGATGGCGTCACAATTTTCCAAGAAGTTACCATTGTCTACATTACTGAAATTGGTTTTCCTGTTTTTTCTTCTCCCTGTTCTGTGATCAGATGAAGTGCTTGCTGCAGTGGCATAGTTTTGGGAAAGTAGGAAATGTGGTCCTTTGGGCAAGCATGTAGAAATACCTCTTCTAAAGCTAGTGGCTTTCTGCCAGTCTGAGTACAGGGTTGCCTGTCAGTAACTGAGCTGGTACTCAAGCAGGACCTAAGTTAGTGATGTAGGCTTTTGGGGTGAACACCTGTCTCCAAGTCAAAATTTTCAGCGTCTCCAACAGGGAGAGAATTTCGCTGGCAGAAAACATCCAGATTTTGCTTAATAATGTGTAAAAAAACATAATTAAAATTGGGAGTGTATCTTGTACTGTTCAGAGAGCTTGGCTTGAGGGTCTGACCCGAGGCTTCCTGAAGGGAGTAGGGAAATACTCTCACTTGAGGCAGGATGGAGAATGTATTAGAATATTAAAAATATTCCTGGCAATAGACCTACATTTGATTTAGCACTTGCTTTATCCTGACCTTCTTCTGCTGGTTAGGGGCTAAAGAATTTTCACTGTGTTACTATGGGCACCTATCCTTGTTTGGTATTCACAGCAGGTGAACTTTTCAGACGAGGCAGAGGGTGATAACACTTTTCTCTTGTGCTGATGCAATGACTGTTTCCTTTAGCAGAGCAAATACCTCACTGGGGTGTGTAGACCAAAACACCTGAGGTGTTCCAAAGGGCCGGTTTCAAGAGAATGTTTTTTCCATGCAGAGCTCTAACCACAAGGAAAGTGGTTTTGCACAGGGAGCCTCCTTGAAAGTCATGCTTGGTCGCCTCCGCAGCCTCCAGGAGCTGCCACAACAAGGCTGCCCCACTTTGAGGTCGGTAGTGATTCTGGTGAAGGTCTAGTTGTGTCACAAACCAGTAAATCCTCAGTCCTTAGCTCAGCATTGGAACATCCGTTAGTGGGGAGATCTCCCCTTCTGAAAACTTTTCCTACTGCAGCTCTTTCCCTCTTGAACATAACGATGCCCTTGAGCAGCAGTAAATCTGTGCAGGGAAAACTCAGCGTGCTTGTCAGCACAAGGGAGCACAGCAGAGAAAGGAAATGTCTGTGAAACCACAGCTTTGGGCGCTCAAATGTGTGTCTGCGCGGGTGAGCGAAAGGGTGTGAGGCCATCTGAGCAGTGAAATATGCTACTTCATTTCTCATGCTCTGCTCCAGTAAGTGGTGATCATGTAGGTAATGGCTTCTAGCAGGTTTCGGGAATTGGCTAAGGGTCTTCCTGTCTGCCTACAATTTGAATGATGTTGAAGTCTTTTGCACATGGCTTTTTGCAGTAGATGGGCTTAGTCATTTCAACAGAAATTAACATTCTCTTATCTAATTGACTTTTCTTTTTATAAGCTCTGGTTTGTTCCTCTGTATGTTGTAAAAACCCTGTTTTACTGAGAAGTGGGGGTTAAGCACTACGCAATGCAGCGTGCTTTGCTCTGTTGCCTGCCTGGGTTATAAATAATTCAACAACTTTCTCTTTCCTTTCCAATAGTACTGCTACGTGGTGGTCTTGTGATGAGGTGTGTGACATTGTGAAAGCTTAAATGGAGCAGAGAAGATCCGTCCTCTCCAGGGATGTTTGGAGTTTAGGTTGGACTTGATGATCTCAAAGGTCTTTTCCAACCTTGTTCATTCTGTGATTCTGAGTCCAAGGAGTGAGGAGTCAAAGGTTGTGGCTGTTCTGCTCTCAGAGCTGTTCTGGGCAGCAGGGAACTAACAGGTTTCTTCAGTTGTGATCTTAGGAACATGCCCCTGTTTCTGTAGCCTTAACCTGCCCAGCCAGAGCTTTGTGGATCAGAGGAAGTGTTGTGCCAGAAGTAGGACAGAGGAGGCTGTGTGCTGCCCCTTTATCCTGTGACTGCCTGGGCACTGCTTTACACAGCAGCAGGGTATCCTGGGTCCCAAAGTTTCCAGGAGTCTGGGTGTGATGCCAAGGCATAACCATCACCTGGAAACATCCAGGAAGCGACAGTGAGGCTTGTAGCAACCAGCAACCACTCCTTGGATTAAACACGATTCCACTACAAAGGGTCTGGCCACCCTGCTTCCTCCCACAAAGTGTGCACGTAGTGGAATTTCTGACTGGGAAAGGTCAACCCTGCTCTGGTGTTTTGCCTTGGGACAGTGGCAGAGGTGCTCTCCTTCCACAGTGGGGCACCCCAGCCCTCCCTGATCCTCGGGGCAGAGGGCACTGCACCTGTAAATAAGCTGTCCAAAGCATCCAAAAGGTCTCAGAGGTTAAGCCCTCCTTGAGTCTCCAACCTTTCCTGCTGCCTAAAATTGGATTTGGGGCATATTTCTTTGCAGCGAGGTAAGGAAAGAGCAGAAGAAAACCTCAGGTTTCCATGAAGAAGTGCCTGTCAGTCTTTGCTGTGTGTCTGAGTGTCTCTGAAGCAGCCTTTCAACTGAGGCACCAGCAGCCTGGAAGGGGTTGTTTGGCTTTTGATATTTGATCGTAGTGTCCCGGAGCAGGTTCCCTCAGACAAGGAGGTGTTTGAACAAGGCTTTGCAATTTTGGGTGCTAAGCAAAATGATGCTTTTTTTTAATATTTTTTTCTATGTATCCCTGAAGATTAGGAGTTTGCCAGATGCACGGGAATGAGGCTATGCTAACTTGGTACCACAGCTCTGGTGGAAAATTTTTCACTTGACCCAGAATTCATATGCTATGTTCTCACTGCCCAAGTTCTGGATCCCTGCCGGGGTGACTTTGACTAATCTTTGCCTGTGACCCAGAATGGAGATGTGTACCTCTCTTATGTTTTTTTTCCTTTTGAAAAATGAAATGAAATTTTATCAAACTACAGTTATAAGAGAGCTTGGCCAGCCAAATGAGGAAGTAAAACCTTCCTGTAAAATGAGTTCTGCCCACTGAAGTTATTTGCTCTCAGTTGACATCAGCCTTACCTTTAAATAGGAGTTGATGACTTCCTTGTGAGCTGGTACTGCTCGGGACAGCACTGCTGGGACACAGAAAGAGCAGCTGCCAGGTAAGGTGCAGAGCAAGTGGGGCTGTCTGTGAGTACAGCTCATTCCCTGGGGAGTTTGGCTTCGTTATTTTCAGCAAATGGAGCAGTGAAGGTGGGGAAGAAAAAGGCAAATCTTTTCTTAGTCATCAAGACAACAAACGACTCATTTTGAAGAGTTTATGTGCGTCTCTGATTTGTGAAAATAAAAATTCTTGTTTTTCTGAAGACGGAGCAGCCCATCTGCTTTTGGAGAAAGACCTCAAGGCAGGGCTCAAATGGGCTGTCAGTCATAGGTGGTTTGCAGCATTATTCTCAGTGGTGAAGGAGGAAGAAGAAGTGGTCCAGCCCTTGGTGTGAGGGGGAGCACTACGGTGGCAGGGAGCTGTAGCTGTGCTCCTTGTGCTGCTCAGCACACACAAGCACTTCAGACAGCACCTAAACCGGCTCTGCTTTGACCAATGCCATGTCTGTCTGGGGCTGTGTCCCCTCTGCCTCTGCTTGGGAGAAAGGGGCTTTGGGGAGGCTTTGAGGAGCCCTAGCTCCCTCTGAGTCAAACTTCTTATTGTGGTTTTGTGGCCTGAGGCTGCTGGAGGTGCTGCTCTGACTGATCACAAGTGGAGCAAATACCTGGTGGAAAGACGAGGAAAAAGTATTCTTTAAAATCATCCAAGATGTAGTTACCACCACTTTCAATTGTAATTTTCTAATCTTAAAAACCTGTCAAAATATACCAAAACTGTAAGAGGTCTTTTGATTTTTTGATCAAAAGTATGCATTAAAATGTCAACATTCTGAAATGTTAAGATTGAAAAAAGATTAAGTTAAGATTTTGGAAACCTGACTGAAGCCATTTCTTCTGTGTGTGTGCGCATTTGTAAGAGGGGTCACAACACCACAGAGAAAGTGCTTTTTCAGCTAGAACGTAGGATGGGCACACCATTATCTATGGATAAATTTATCTGGGATATAAGAAGACTTTGGCTTTCAGTGGAGTGAAAACCCAAACAGCTTCCCGTGGGATCTGTGAGATGAAGGGAGGAAAGTGGCAGGAGAAAATCTAAGCAGTTTGCAAATGAAGGTCATAAAGTTTATAAATGGAATTTCACAACCTGTTTGTGATAGCAAAAGCTGGACTCTGTGATGCACAATTTCTCCTCTTGTCATATGTTTTTTGTGCTGGTTATAAGCTGCCAACTGACCTGCTGGACTTGGGCACGCTCCTGACTGTTTACAAATGTGTAAGCCAGGGATTTTATTGCCCTTTAATTCCCCCTTGAGAAGGGTGACCTCAGTGTTGTCTGTCACCAAGGCTTCCATCTCAGTTTTTCAAAATTGTTCTTTCCATGGTGAAAACCCTGCAGTGACTCTATCACCCATTTTTCATGTTTGGCCACACTGTAGCAGAAATCCAGTGTTTAACTTTGCAGAATTACCATATTGCTGGTGATGGCTGATACTGCATCACATCAACCCCAGGCAGCCACTCAGAGCTCAGCATTTCCCATGCTTACCAAGCCAGGGGGATTCACTGCTTGTGCAGAAGCACCAAACTTTGCAAAAGGAAACAAAGGGTGCAGATGTGGACCACAGGCTTGGTGCCGCCTGGGATGGAGCATCAGAGTACACAGAAGTATGGTGAAAATAATAGTGATGGCTATTAAAATATGTGTTAAAGATTTTATTTTCAACATGAAGATAGATACTAATAAGAGTTTTTAATTAACAATAATTAATGAAAATAATCTAGGCATTTTTAAAAAATCAAGTAGTACATGTGAAGTATTTGGAGCCACTGACCTCATTCCTGGAAGCAGGTTTTACTGTGGTCCTAGCCCAGATGTGACTGCTTCTGCTTTATTTGGTTACATAAATGTATTTCAGCTCAGAGAGCAGCTGTTTCAAAGATAAAAAAAATTTCAATAATGAAAAATTTTCATCTTTAGTCAATAAATTGAAAACAAGGATTAGATGTAAAAATGGTTACAGATTGCACTGTGAGAAAAAAGTCACTGACTAAAATAAGCAATGATTTTGTTTAAATGGGAAAATACACATGGTAACTGCTTTCCCCTTAAAATTATGATATATTTAAGGTATTTTTATTTTATTGATGCTGTTTGTCACCTTTAACTGAGTGCCAGATTTGTCCCACAGAATACCTGAGATTTATAAAGCTACACAGAGAAGTAAAGGTCAAAATTGTATGAGTTGGGGTTATAGCTAATTATCATGCTTTCCTGCTGAACCAATCAGTTTTAAATTAACTGAACCCAGAGTGGATTTCTTCTCCACAGCCCAAGGCAGCTCTTATGCCTTGGGGAGGACCTTCACTCTGAATCCTCTCCTATCTCCTTGTTTCCAGTACGTCCATGCCTTCTTCCACAAGGTTTCAGCTTCTGGCTCCTGGGGTAGCCCACTGCTGGGCAGGGAGTGGCTGCCCGCCTGGGAGGGGGAGCTGGTGTGTGGGATGTGGTTCTGCCTCTGGGCTCGGCACAGAGGTGGTTGTTTGGTCTGTTAATTCTGCATCTGACCGCAGTCAGCAAAGGGAAGAGGGCCACCCTTACATCCCCCACGGGGGTAGAAGAACCAGCCACAGCTTTTAACCAGGTAGCACCAATAATTGCAGGAATGTGGCAAGAGATGCTTCATTGCAAGCAAGCCAATGGGGACTGAAGGGTTGGCTTAATGGATGAGTGGTCACCAGGTGTGCTCTTCTGTGTCACACATGTTGGGCAGAAGCAGCCCTGGGTATCCCTGACTATGCTGCCCATCACCTTCATTCACTGGGTACACCAGAAATCTATGTGGCGTGGTTCTGGAGAATATGAGGTAGCTCTTTGCTACTTTTGCATTCTTTTCTCAATTGCCAGTTTCTCTTGATAATAATCATAAGTGAAATTGAAACTGCTTTCTGGATCACCTGCTTCCAAGCACTGTCCTGATGGCTTTCAAAAAAACAAGCTGCTTCTTTGAACATAAAAGAGTAACACTGAAATTGTTACAGGAAAAGAGTAGTCAGGCGTCATCAGAACTGGTGAGTGACAGAATTGAGAATTTATGTCTGTGTACACACAGCACAGACACATAGCAGGAAAGACAAAATTATAAAAAAAAAAAAAAATCAGAGTTTCCAGATGCTTTGCAAACAGCATGTTTCCTTAAATCACTGGATGAAATTTGCTATACTTGTTAAGTTGCTATAGCATCTGAGCCCATCCAGTAAAGCTTGACAGATACTTATCTCAGGCTCACAAGCCACAGAGAAAATTGAAAATCCCCTTTGTGTCATTTCCTGTGAGATAAGTCTGAAGAACCACCTCATGCATGCAGCCTGTCTGCGTACAGGCAGCCTGGCACAGCTCACCCAGTAAGGTGACACCTGTCTGACATAATGTTGGAGAGTGACGAACATTGCATGGGACACTCTGGTGCTGTTATAATTGAGAGCAGACCAGGAAAATGGTTTAATGCTGAGAGAAGACTGGACAGTCTCCTCAGAGAGAAGACAGCTGATCTGGTTGTCTCTGCTGTGCACTAGGCAAATAACTGAGATGATTGCATGTTTTTCCTCAACATTTGTGTTTTGTTGTTTCTAATCTTCCCCTCCCAGAAGCTGATGCCTGTGGGACACGGCTGGGAAGACAGGAGCACTGAGTTTAAAGGAGCGTAAATGCCTGCTAAAATGGCACTGGCCAGTTCAATTTCTAGCAAAGTGGTACCACCACGCTCCAGAAAAGTTTCTGCAGCAGGGGTGGAAGTGCATCAAAGCAAGCTGGATTTTTTCTGCAAGCTGGGCTATGGTAAGCAGGACATCTGCAAAGTGCTGGAGAACCTGGGCCAGGAGGCCCTGGAGGATGATGTGCTGAAAGAGCTCATTCGGATGGGGAGCAAACCTCGAGCTCTGGAGAACCAGGCTCAGCCTTCCCAGCTAAAGCTGGTTGCCCGTGGCTCATGTGGCACCACACCAGGGCTGAAGTGGCTTGGAGAGGATGAAAGTGATGCTTCCAGTTCCTTGAGACCCATTGTGATCGATGGCAGCAATGTTGCAATGAGGTAAGCTCTGTGTCCTGAAAGGGATCTCTCTTCCTCTGAGGCTTTTGAATTTTAAAACTGATGGCCTGAAGTGTGTTTTTCCTTCAAGTGAGAGGTGCATTAATGCATCTGATGTATGAGCTATTGCTTATTCCTGTTCTTTGGCTGATGCACAGCTTCTGAGGACCTGCTGCCTTGATGCCTATGAATATGCAGGTCACAGTTCTTGTCTCTCTCTGCATTCCGACCTTTTATAAGGCAACCTCTGTCCAACCACTGCTGTTTGTGGCAGTGTCTCTCCCTTTGAACTCACTGTTAAATTACTCCCCTTTTCAAATGGGCACCTAAGATTTCTAAACCGATATGCTGAGATGTTTCCAGGAAAATCTGATTAATAGGCAGACCACCCAACTAACAGAAGAAGGCAAGGGGAAATAAAGTCAGGTGGCTGTGGTTTCTAACAATAGCGCAGTTGTACCACTTTGACTTGCAAGAAAACCTCAAAAATGTTCCCAGCTTGTATAATTTTTGTTGGTTTTCGATTTGGCTTCCGTTTTAGGGAAATATCAGGGAATTGATAGTTGACTTGTATTGAATAGATTCATTTCCTCCTTAGTCATTCCTTTACTGGGAAATGTCGCATCAACCCATCCTAGCTAACTACATTTCCTGAGCAGTGCTGCAGCACTATGAAAGCACCTTGGCAGATGGGGAGCCTGGCATGTCCCTGAGGGGACATGGGATGTCCAAAGACAGCAGTGGGTTGGCCTCTGTTTATCCAGACAATATGGAGCAAAGAGTCCAGGATGCACTGGCTATCCATCCCTTTTCTCTGCTAACTTCCCTGTCCACTCAGCAGGGCCAAGCCCATCCCTGCAGGCTGGGTCAGGGCAAAGGAAGCCTTCCTCCTTCAGTTAGCTGTGCTGTGGGGTGAGATGAGACCACATCCCTTCTGGTTCGAGAGAAAAGTGGGCAAGAACATCCAGAGCAACTGGAGACTAAGCAAATTATGCCATCTTGTGGGTGAAGGGAGAAATCCCAGCCAAAACCAAGAGGTTCCCTGCTCAAGGCAGCTCCTGAGGAGTGGGAAATACACAACAGAGCAAATTTGCTTGGCATTGTCTGGGCCATGAGCTCAGAAGCCAGGTGTTAGGATCTCCTGTCCTGCTTTGCCTCTTCACCCAAGCCCCTCCTCAGGGTGTGTTTCTTGCCTCTCTGCAAAAGAGCTGAGCACCCACTCAGGCAGTGTGGTGGAGCTGATCACCCACCCTTTCATTGTGCCAGGGTCAATATTAGCCCTGACAGGCCACATGCTCTGTTCTCAGCTCTCCTGGCACAGCAGCTTTGAGTTTCAGAAAGGCAAAGGTTTTACAGCTCTTCTCAGATGTCCCAACCTCAAGGCAGTTACCTGAAAAAGTCACCCAAACCTGCAATTCACCTGTCCAAGTGATGTTCTGAGCATCCTGAGTAGAACCTATCCTTTAAAACCAAACAAAAGAGCTGTTCTAAAATGGAGACTAAATATGTCAAGCACTTCAGATCATTTATTGTTGCTAAGGGTTTTATATGACTTCCTATTTTCTTGGTACCTATTAATAGGAAATCAGGTTTCTTCCTCCAAATGGTGCTATTTTTCATTTGTGGGCAGCATTTCAAGACAGAACTTTTAATGGCTGTGAAATGGAGCTTGGTTATGAGGCTGGTGTAGGCAGAACCTAAAGATGAATCCTTGGGAGGTGGTGGTGGGAGACTCATTTAAGACTGCGGCGTCCTCCTTGACTGGTCTGTCGCTGCAGGTGGGTGTAGAGCCAAGAGAGTCATTCCCAAGGGCTTTTTTGCAGAGGTGAAAACCTCAGTGAGACTGGCAATATTATGCAGAAAGGTCAAAGTGCAAGGATGAGCATTCTGTTGATACTGTGAGGGTGTTATCCATTCAGGACTTTGTGTACAGTTTATTTTAGTTTCCCTGTGCAGAGGTAGTTAACAAGCAACCTTCCTTTACAAGTGCACTGCACAGTAGTCAGATTTTACTTTGACTACAGTGAAAGTAAAGTGATAATGTGATCACATTAGTGAATATTAATGACAAGTGAATGCCAAGCAGTAGGAACTTTCAGGGAAGGTGAGAAATTTAGAAGGATGTCACCCCTAGTTGTTTTCCTTGAGGTTATTTTCTGTCCTGTGCTGCATATTGAATTATTCAGAACCCACCCTCTAGGACTTTCTTAGGGCTTTCCTACCTCTCTGTGCAATGAATAAAAAATCCACCAACTAGGGCAATATAAAAGTGGACCTGAGGTGCCTGTGGCCATCTCCACTGATGTCTTGTCCCTTTTTTGGTGTCCTGGGTTAGGTTCTCTGTATTTCCCATCTCACCTCTTGCAGTTTTCCTTCCCCCATATGTTTCCAAAAAAGATCACCAGTGGAGTGCCTTGTGATCAGACCTGCAGCCACTTCAGCCATTAAGATCTCTAACGGCCCTGTTACCACAGAAAAAATATTCCCACATTTTGTTTCTCACAGGAGAGCCTCGTGGGTTTCTGCTTGTGCAGGAAGAAACTCTCACTCCTCTAACCTTTTTCCAACAAGGCATGTGAAGGGTTTGACAAGGCCCAAGATCTTGCTTGTGCTTTAGGACTTAAGTCCATCCAGAGACAGATGGAAGGAAAAGGCTTGGATCACAGAAATGGGGGATAGGATACCTCTGTTTTTAAGTATCCAAACTGTTTCAGATAAATCTTTTTGGCTCTGCTGGAAGAGGTGTTTGGATCTGTCCCACCAGGACACCCTGCCATGTTGTTTTCCTGCAAACTGGTGAATGACACAAAAGCTGTTTATTTTGCCTTTTCATAACTGGCTCAGTCAAAGAGAACACCAAGCTTCATAAAAGCTTTGCCTCATCATCCTCTCTTTTTCTATAGCCATGGAAACAAAGAGGTATTCTCCTGCTGGGGGATCCAGCTGGCAGTGGATTGGTTTCGAGAGAGGGGGCACACCTACATCAAGGTTTTTGTCCCACTCTGGAGAAAGGAGCCCCCTCGACAAGACAGCCCCATTGCAGGTAGGTCACCATCCTGGGCAACCAATTTGGCAACCATTAGGTGCAGTTTGGAGACAGAGGGGGTGTGAAGAACCCAGTACATTTTTTTTTTCCTTGTAAAGACAAGCACAGTGCAAGTTGTGTATCAGACTTCCCTCGCTTAAATGAGTCATTAATTCATTGTCCCATTCAGTGCTCCTGGCGAGCAGCTAAAATTGCTTAAAAGGCTTTGTTACATTGCTTTGAACCT
Organism: Vireo altiloquus; assembly: GCA_013396875.1. Taxonomy (NCBI): domain Eukaryota; kingdom Metazoa; phylum Chordata; class Aves; order Passeriformes; family Vireonidae; genus Vireo; species Vireo altiloquus. The sequence continues at coordinate 1,295,858 of VZRF01014225.1, read as the reverse complement.
TCTGCTTAACAAGCATCAGGTGCTGCCAGCTGAGTCAAAGAAGGACTTTGTGAGCTTGCAGTGAATCTACAGAGCTTTTGAGGCCCTCTAGGAGATTATCTGTTAGCCTGCTTACCCAACACAGAGGGTGCATTGGGTTCCCCTTCCAGGAGAAGAAAATGGATCAGCAGTAGTCTGGGGTGGGAAGTGAGACTCAACTTGCTTCTCTGCGAGTTTCCTAAAGTGATGAAATACCTTTCGATTCCTGTAGGTTTCTAGCAGATGATTGAAACCTGGTAATTTTTAATTATTAGTTTCTGGTTTTGTTTTTTTTTCTTCCCTCATCTACTTCTGTCAACCCCCCCACCAGATCAGCACATTCTTGAAGAGCTTGAAAAGCAATCTATCCTGGTCTACACCCCCTCTCGGAAGGTGAAAGGCAAGAGGGTGGTTTGCTACGATGATCGCTACATAGTGAAAGTTGCTTATGAGAAGGATGGAGTCATTGTTTCCAATGACCACTACCGGGATCTCCAGAACGAAAACCCTGAGTGGAAATGGTTCATTGAGCAACGACTGCTCATGTACTCCTTTGTCAGTAACAGGTAAGAGATGGATCATGTTAGAGAACCTAGAATTTAAACATTATGGGCCAAGTCAGCTCCAGCATCAGAGTCCCTCCCACCAGTAGCAGAATGTGTGAGCCTTTTCATGGAAGGAATTTACTGCAGCTTTTCTTATCTCATTTCTTGAGTTCCTATTCCCTCAGTTTTGCTCTTAAAACCACCCATTTCACTCTTCTATGAACTTTTCTACTGGAATGGCAGCATTTGTGACCAGCTTTGCTTCTTTCCCATACAATTTGTGGTGTTAAACCAAGGGTTGGTATATTCCAATTTCTCTTTTCTATAAGAAGCAGAAGTAAATCCATGAAAGGAGGCTGGGTGGCATTATTTTTAGTTCCTCTACACAACAAAACAGGACTTTTCCCTCTGTTTCTGCAATCATAGCTTGCGAGGAGAGATGAGAAGCTGATCTCTCTGGCCCTTCACCGTGCCTGTTGGGGGAGGGTTTTCATTAGGGCACTTGCACCACGGCTGTGAGGCAGAGCTGAGTGCTCCTCAGCCTGTTCAACTTCTCTCCTGAGTTTCCTAAGCTGAGGTGTTCAGGGGAAATGCACTTCACTGAGACATCCAGTGTGCACAGATGTGTGCTTATATCCGTGACTTTTTTTACTTTTCCAGGTTTATGCCTCCTGATGATCCATTAGGCCGGCATGGACCCACCCTCAGTAACTTCCTCAGCAAAAAGCCAGTGCTTCCTGAAAAAAAATGGCAGCCTTGCCCCTACGGTGGGTTTCTCCCCATGCTGTGAACTGTCCCTTGCTTCCCAGCACTGCTGTTCCTCAGCTAAGGGCCACTGCCACCTACTGTCCTGCTTCGTGTGGTGGGGACTTGGCTTGGGGTTGCTCAAAGGCATGATGCTTTTTTCCTCTCCTGCTTACGTGGCTTCAGCCTCAGCAAAGGCAGCAGATGTTTCTGGCTCCTCCATCCTTGCCAGCACACAGCACCCATGAGAAGTGATGCATGCATTACTTGATGTTGGTGTTAGTGACAATTTCCTGTCTGATTTTTTTTTTTATTCTTCCAGGTAAAAAATGCACCTATGGCAATAAATGCAAATTTTACCATCCAGAGAGACTACATCAAGCTCAGCTTTCAGTTGCTGATGAGCTCAGGGCCAAAACAAAGATCCCGTTAGCCCTGGGGAAAGAGGAGGAGAGGTGTCAGTGCTCCCTGTACACGGCCAGAGAGCCTGCACCCTGCCATGCCTGCACAGACACTCTGCAAGAAGCCAGAGGCTGCTCTGGGCCTTCCTTCTACCCAGGCAGGTCCCAGGGGAGCTGTCCTGAGCAGACATCCTGTGCCTGGGCCGGCAGCCCTGGCTCTGACCTGGGGCTGGAGCAGCGCTTGCCACAGCCGGAGCCGCTCCTGGAGAAGATGTCAGCAGTGTCCATCAGCGCCCGCGGCTGCAGCTGGTCCTTATGCACCTCTCGGGACAGGAGGGCCGCGGACAGCCCTCAGCACTGCGCTGAGCTCAGGCACAAGCTGTTCCCGCTTCATCACCCTCAGAGCTGGGACCACACCCGCTCGCCCAGGTGCCCTTTCCAGCAAAGGCTGCTCCCACCTGCGCGGGGCGGGATGTGCTCAGAGCACAGCTGGGCTCGGGAGTGCCGCGGTGTGCACGGAACAGGTCACAGGAGCCACCACATCCCCCGGGGTGCTCAGCACAAAGAGGCCCTGGAGGCCCAGCACCAAGCCTTGCTGCAGCCCACAGCTCTGTCCCCTGACAGGCTTCCCCTGTACAGCGAGCAGCACCAGCAGCACCGCTGTTTCCCCAGCCTGCCCCCAGGGCAGCCCTTCCAGTTAGATACCAGCAACGGAATGGGCTTCTCCCAGGAAGCCCATGTGTACCCCAATTCCCCTTACAGGGACTACTGGCCCACCCCAGCTGCAAGGCCTCCCTCTGCCCAGCAAGTAAATGTACACAGGGAGCTGTGCTCCCCTTATCCTTACAGTGAGATGAGCCAGGTCACGACTTTGCACCCCGCTATCAAGGATAAGGGGTCTGGAGCACCTCCCCTGTGAAGACTGGCTGGGAGAGTTGGAGCTGTTCAGCCTGGAGAAGAGAAGGTTGCATGCAGACCTCATGGAAACCTTCCAGTATCTGAAGGGAGGCTACAAGGAAGCCAGAGAGGGACTCTTAATCAGGAACTCTAGGGATAGGACACAGGGGACAGCTTCAAACTGAGAAGGGCTTTAGATTAGATTTTACGATGAAATTCTTAATTGTGAGGGTGGTGAGGCACTAGAACAGGTCGCTCGGAGAAGTTGTGCATGCCCCATCCCTGGAAGTGTTTAAGGCCAGGTTGGAGGGGGCTCTGAGCAATATGGTCTAGTGAAAGGTGTCCCTGCCCATGGCAGAGGGATTGGAATTAGGTCCCTTTTATGTCCCTTCCAACTCAAACCATTCTGTGATTCTATGACATTGCCTGCTTGACTTTAATGACTCAAAGACACAGAAACTTGTGAAACCTCCAGAGCAAACTGTTCCAAATAAGCACAAGTCCCAGGGCAAGAAGATTCTATTCTGAGGCTTAACTAAGTGTTACTAGAGGGCATTATGGCAAGGATTACAGCTGCTCCAGGAACACAAGTATAAACATCAGCCAGCTTTGTTGCACAGGGGATTGAGTCAAGGCAAAGGCTGCCATCCACCTCAGGGGGATTGCATTCCACCTCCCCTGAAAGTGAACGGGAGGGCTCAGGGTTACTGGGCTGTCAGCATTTGAACCTCACTCGTGACTGGGTTCAGGATGGCACAGACTTTCATTAATGCCCTGAAACACTAGACATGTTTTCAGAGGCCTAACCTATTGTTCAACTTCTGTAAAAGAACTGTGCCCCCCAGTCCCCAGGGAAGGGCTCTCCCATGACCTCCCTGTCGCTATTTGCTCAGCCAGCACAGAAGATGATTTGCCTATTGCCCCAGCACAGGCTGTGCTCTCTGCTAGAAGGCAGCTTTGGCTCCCTGTTATTACCTGATACGAGCCCAACCCTCTGTCAGCAAGCTTTTAAAGATACATCTCGAGCTTCTAAAGCAGTGCTGAGAACACAGAGAACCACCAGCAGAGGGGCTGGAGGGGCACCAGGGCACCTGAAGGAAGCCATAGGTACATTTCTCAGAACAGGGACATGCACAGCGTAGGTCAGATCAGGGAAGTCGTCTTCGATGCAAGTCCTGGTGTGGACTGAGGGCTCGTGGTTGGTAATTAAAAAAATCCAGAAGTCCAGATGATGCCAAAGAGAAAAAAAAAAAAAAGTCTTGAAAGTGTCTCCTGTATTGAGCAAGAAATCTATTGTTGACTTAACCCTTAATTACCAAATGTGGCCCCATAATGCACTTATACAGCTGATTTATGATTATAGACATTTGAACTATGTTCTGTTAGGACATGTTTGATTTTCAGTAAGCTGTAAAGCTGCTAATTTCTGCATTATTCCACTGAATTCTTCAGGTTATAATTCAAATACTAAGGTTGATCCTGAAGGTTTTTGGCATTATACCAAAGTTTAAGTATGTCAGTATGACATGTTTTAAAAATGCTTTAACACATTGTAAAATATTATTCTATAACACTTTGTTCTGAATAATGTCTTCTTTATTTTCTGAGTTTGGGGTTTGCATAGGTTGTGGGGTGTTTTTTTTGTTTTGTTTAGGTTTTGGTTTTGTTTGCTTTTTTTCCCAGTCCCCTTAGCACTGATGCTTCAACAGTCCAGTGGGATTTTCAAACTCTCTGACCCTGCAGTTTCTCATTTCTCTGAAGCGCAGTGTTTTTGGTTCCAGGCAGGAATTAAACATGGTCCTCACTGAGAAGCTGCAATTCTGTTGCTTTCAAAAAGGTAGCAGAAATTTACCCTTAGTGTCATTATCACATGATGCATTTTTTGAAAGTGGTGATAGTTCGACGTGTTTCCCTCTGGAAACCACCACCAGCTCTTTTTTTTTTTTTTTTTCCCCATGACGGTGTTTGAAGAATCTTCAGAAAATAAATATACTGCACTTGTTCAATTTCTTATGCCCATGTGGTTGGCTCTGAGAAATTGCAATTTGGATTTTGGAGATATGACTTATGTTCACAGAACATGACAGTTTTTTTCTGTATGTCCTGTGGATTGCGGGAACGGCTTATAAATTTACCCACTATATATTACATAAGGATTAGAAATTGTCTTAAACCAAAACTGTGGAAAAAATTCTCTGTGAAATGCCCTGGAAAGTACTGGAGTCCTACAGCCATTGTTAGTTGCCCTGAGATCCCCCCACACCACACCTACACTGAAGGAAGAGGGACATTGCACAGACCAAACGCCTGCGTGGTGCCAGTGCAGGGCCAGGCTCAGCCGCCTGTGCCACATCTTTCCCAGCCACTGCTGCACACAAAGCTACACTTGCAGACAAAGTGTGATGCTGAGTGGAAAAACACCTTCCACCCACTCAAACAAGGCAAGTCCCAAATGGCAGCATTCAGAAAACACACAGCGACGGAGCAGGACGTAGCTGTACATGTCAATATTAATTTTCAAGTCTGGCAGGCACGTTACATATTTCAATACACAAAGCATTTAAAAATCCATAGGAAAATCGGCCCACCGCCTTTCTATGGTGCCCTTGGCTTGCTGGAGAGGTGCATAAACTTTTCTCCTTTTCCTCTGAGGATGTACAGGAATTTGGTGGTTCTTCAAAACTCTCTTGATGTTTAATATACTTTTTTTTCTTTACATTTCTGTCATATTTATTGAGGAATCTTTTTGTAAAATACATAAAATGTGCACTCTGCTGAGAAAGTGTCTGAGTAAATAAATCAGACTTTGTTACTGAACAGAACTTGACTTCTCTTGGCTCTTGTGCTTACCAGAGGGTTTTTTCTCATGGAGATTTTGCTGGAAGGGCAGCTCAGCAGCAGTGCTGTGTCACTGCCTGAGAGGAGCTCTGCTGCTGGCCAGGAGCCCACGGAGAGCAGGGACTGTTTCCCTGTTCCATTGCAGCACAAGCAATGGGGCTCAGGAGTTCCTGCTGCAGGGCCCTTTGCACTTTCCAAAGCAGGGATTTCTATTTGCCTTTGCCAGCCCCTGGAGCAAGGGAAGGGGCTGCCAACAGAAAGCCCAGGCAGCTCTTGGACAGAGGGGTAAGAGGCTGTTGCTGTTTGGTATCTCTGCTGAGATGCATTTGGGGCCAGCTCTCGCTGCCAAGTTGAAAATGAACCCATAAATCTTAACAGGCTCAGAAAGCCCTTGATGTTCTTTGCTTTTTGGTCATCAAGCTTCTTTTAGAAGAAGCTGGATGCTCCCTGGAAGCACAGGGAGCAATCTTCCAAGAGATGGCTGTTTTCCCAAGGGTGATTTACAGCGTTGCCAAGTTCATTCTAAGATTTTAAAAAAAAAAGTCATAAAAGAGAATCCTTTTACTTTCTCTACACTCACCCCTTCCTCTTTAGTCAGGAAGCCACAGACACCTTCCTTTGTGAGGGGCTAGGAAAACTGTACACAAATATTTCACTGTAAAATCTTGGGTCACACCTGCAACAGCTTATCAGCATAAGAAGGGGGGAAAAGGGTGGTCCTTGCACCCCAGGCAGTCCTGGGCAGCTCACAGTACCTCCCTCCCCCTCTTCTTCCATACAGAAATCTCTCCTTTGCAGAACATGGATGACAAGCCCACTGATGTGGTGAGCTGAGGTTCCATAAGAATGAATGCCATAAAACAGTCTGTAAAGTAAATAATCTTGCTGGGTATCAAACACTTGCATTTGCCAATTTTTCTGAGAAATTTTGATAATATTTTAACTCAGTTCTCACAAGAGCTGGCACAATTTATAAGCAAACATTTGAACTAATCACAAAAACTAAATAGAATGTGACTACTCTCTGCCTTAAAAAATGTTGGACTGCTAGGGAAGAACAAGGCCTGTACTTCACCAGGAATGACAGACCTCTGCCCTCACTCATGGATACACAAGACTGCTGTAGGATCTACCTCCCATGCACTGGTGGGACTGGGATGCTTTGAACTCTTAAGAAGAGTTTATTATTACAGCACCATTAGCATTATTGAGAAAGTGCTATGACTTGCAATTGATAGCAAAGGGATTTTTTAATAGTATTTTAGCCACATTCCTTCTCCACCCCCAGCTGAGGTCACTGCCTTGCAGTTGCAGCAGGCTCAGAGGAACTCTTTACTGAGATGTGCTGATGTGCTGACTTGGCAAATGCAATCCAAGCAGAAACATGAGGGGAGAGCAGCCTGTGAACACAGCGATTTGTGGGGACAGCACAGGCAAGGCAGCGAGCCAGAGAGTCAGGACAATGCTGCAGGGCTGGCAGGGCTTTGAGTGCAGACAGGAAATTGGATGATGTGCATCTGCCAATGAAAGGTGGCATCAGGACTGTTCACCCTAACCACTGGAGCTCCTTCTCTTTTTGAGTCAAACTGTTTCCTCCTCTTCCTTTCCTTCTCTCGATCTTGTCAGGCTCAGGATTTCCATTGCACTCTTTATGGAGTGAGACACAAGTTAAAAACCACCTTGTCATGCCAACCCCTCACCCTCCACCACCACAAAACCCCATGTCCCCAGACACTGCCACCCCAAACTCTTGCTTTGCCCTCCCTTCACTTCCCTGCTCCCCCCCTGGGTTCTGACCTCCTGCTTTGCTGTCCCACATACTCCTCCTGCTCAAGTACAGATAGCATCTTGTCTCTCCCTTTCCCTCCACCCTCCAGCTGAAGGGATTTTTAGGGGTTTCTTTTCCTTTTTTCCTTTTTAATTTATTGCTTGATTTGGGTTTTGTTGTTGCTATTAAAATCATGACAGAGATGGTTTTGGCCTGGAAGAGATGCAACGTGCTCAGGCTGTTTCCTCATCACACCTTAAAGCAAAAGCTGTTTGGGGAAGGAAGCAGGCAAAGTTACATTCACAGGTGCTAGTGCTGGCTTCATACAGCTCTTCTCTTCTCTTCTCTCTTCTCTTCTCTTCTCTTCTCTTCTCTTCTCTTCTCTTCTCTTCTCTTCTCTTCTCTTCTCTTCTCTTCTCTTCTCTTCTCTTCTCTTCTCTTCTCTTCTCTTCTCTTCTCTTCTCTTCTCTTCTCTTCTCTTCTCTTCATCAAAGACATTGCACACAGAAACTCAGCCACCTTAGATCCTTCTGTAAAAGCCACATTCCTCCTTCACCTACAGTTCCCTAGTCTGGGCATTGAAGGGAATTACTGACACTACTGGTTCCATACAGAAGACAAATTGGCATCAGCTCACTTAATGGCAGAAGAAAACCATAAACTAGGAGCAGGCAGAAAACAGGGATGGCATAAAAAACATCAGATTGGACAAACAGGTAGATTTTCTCAAGAAAAGAACAAAAAATATTTAAATGCAATTAATGAACAGTAGAGCTTGAAGAAGCAAGTACGGAATGTCACATACGGTAGGATGAACCTTGGAAAGGAACTGCTGTGCAAAGCAATGTTGAAAAAGGTATCTGCCCTCCATCTGCACACTTGCAAGACTGAGTAAAGCAGGCCCAGCTCTCCTGTGGCTCTCAGCTTACTGAATTTAGAATCTGTAATTTAATACCTGCAGAGACTCCAAACAACCGAGAAAAGTGCTAAATAAGAAGCAGCATCAACCATAGTAACCAAATGAGCTGCAACACTGAACACAAAATCAAGACAAAGATAACTTCACTGTCTGGTGATTTGCTTTCCAGATTAGATTTCATTTTACTACAGGAATTAAAGTTCTTTTGGCATGGTCAGGAGGAGAGCTGTGCAGAGATGAGAGCCACCTAATAGGAGGACTAAAGAAAACCAAGGCATGCCAAGGGGGGCAGCAGGAGAATCCCAGAAGAATGTGATGGCTTTTACTACTTGAAATGGTAAATGGCAAAACGCACCTCATAAATAAAGCCACATTCTCCAGCTACAGGGATACCAAAATCATAAGAAGTGCCATGATGCCCTGGCAAATGTTGCAGTCCATCTTCCCCACTGCTCTCCAAAAGTGGTGCTAAGGAAATTTTTAGCAGGGAAGCCAACTTGACTAAGATTTGTTATTGCCAAAATATACACAGCCATTGGCAGACAATTACAAGTGTTACTCAAAACCATCATCAGAATGAGAAATACTGAGTTCTCCCCACAGGAGGTCGTGTTAGGAAGAGGCTGAAGTGAATACAGAAGCTTGTAAAAATGTTATTTCCAGCAGGGAAACATTCTCAGAGAACTTCAGCATCTGCATATCCTTTTGTTCATAACGTAATGTATGACATGTGGTGGATTTGGAGCCCTGGCTTCACTTAAAGAAGCAGATGGAAGATCTTTAAGTCTTCAGAGCATCTTCTTTAGGTCATACTTAAGCCTTGCAGAAGGTGAAAAAAAGTGCATATCGATTTAAGCTGAAGTCAAATAAATGATATTATGGAAAAATAGGGGCAGAGGATCCAATTTTCTACGTCAGCAGGAAAGTAGAAAAAATATCCTGGAGAGTTTATTTCTGCTCCTCTTCTATGAAATTGATAAGCAGCTGGTGGGGATGGTATTTTGGAGACACTGGTTTAGGTCAGCCTCTGCACTTTGCTCTTCAATGTTCTAATGTTTGGATTTGTCCACAGCCAAATAGAAGCCTCCTAGAGAATGTCCAGCAATGGACATCCCTAAGCCGTAACACCAATAATATATTTCTAAAAAACACGACGGCCAAGTCCACCACATGGTGTCAATGTGGCAGCACTAGAAGCAGGATTGGCTGCTCCATGGCCGACTTTCAGAAGCAGTCCCACGGGCTCGGGTGAATCCCGGCGGCAGAAGTCGCATTGGGAACAGCAGCAGCACCAGGACACCGCGCGGCACAGGGCTCTGTCCTGCACGGACACTGCTCTATCCCGCACGGACACCGCTCTGTCCCGCACGGACACTGCTCTATCCCGCACGGACACTGCTCTGCCCCGCACGGACACCGCTCTATCCCGCACGGACACTGCTCTGTCCCGCAC